>OX253919.1:0-7500 GCA_945999865.1 Vitis cinerea var. helleri x Vitis rupestris | reverse complement strand
GGGTTTAGGGTTTAGGGTTTAGGGTTTAGGGTTTAGGGTTTAGGGTTTAGGGTTTAGGGTTTAGGGTTTAGGGTTTAGGGTTTAGGGTTTAGGGTTTAGGGTTTAGGGTTTAGGGTTTAGGGTTTAGGGTTTAGGGTTTAGGGTTTAGGGTTTAGGGTTTAGGGTTTAGGGTTTAGGGTTTAGGGTTTAGGGTTTAGGGTTTAGGGTTTAGGGTTTAGGGTTTAGGGTTTAGGGTTTAGGGTTTAGGGTTTAGGGTTTAGGGTTTAGGGTTTAGGGTTTAGGGTTTAGGGTTTAGGGTTTAGGGTTTAGGGTTTAGGGTTTAGGGTTTAGGGTTTAGGGTTTAGGGTTTAGGGTTTAGGGTTTAGGGTTTAGGGTTTAGGGTTTAGGGTTTAGGGTTTAGGGTTTAGGGTTTAGGGTTTAGGGTTTAGGGTTTAGGGTTTAGGGTTTAGGGTTTAGGGTTTAGGGTTTAGGGTTTAGGGTTTAGGGTTTAGGGTTTAGGGTTTAGGGTTTAGGGTTTAGGGTTTAGGGTTTAGGGTTTAGGGTTTAGGGTTTAGGGTTTAGGGTTTAGGGTTTAGGGTTTAGGGTTTAGGGTTTAGGGTTTAGGGTTTAGGGTTTAGGGTTTAGGGTTTAGGGTTTAGGGTTTAGGGTTTAGGGTTTAGGGTTTAGGGTTTAGGGTTTAGGGTTTAGGGTTTAGGGTTTAGGGTTTAGGGTTTAGGGTTTAGGGTTTAGGGTTTAGGGTTTAGGGTTTAGGGTTTAGGGTTTAGGGTTTAGGGTTTAGGGTTTAGGGTTTAGGGTTTAGGGTTTAGGGTTTAGGGTTTAGGGTTTAGGGTTTAGGGTTTAGGGTTTAGGGTTTAGGGTTTAGGGTTTAGGGTTTAGGGTTTAGGGTTTAGGGTTTAGGGTTTAGGGTTTAGGGTTTAGGGTTTAGGGTTTAGGGTTTAGGGTTTAGGGTTTAGGGTTTAGGGTTTAGGGTTTAGGGTTTAGGGTTTAGGGTTTAGGGTTTAGGGTTTAGGGTTTAGGGTTTAGGGTTTAGGGTTTAGGGTTTAGGGTTTAGGGTTTAGGGTTTAGGGTTTAGGGTTTAGGGTTTAGGGTTTAGGGTTTAGGGTTTAGGGTTTAGGGTTTAGGGTTTAGGGTTTAGGGTTTAGGGTTTAGGGTTTAGGGTTTAGGGTTTAGGGTTTAGGGTTTAGGGTTTAGGGTTTAGGGTTTAGGGTTTAGGGTTTAGGGTTTAGGGTTTAGGGTTTAGGGTTTAGGGTTTAGGGTTTAGGGTTTAGGGTTTAGGGTTTAGGGTTTAGGGTTTAGGGTTTAGGGTTTAGGGTTTAGGGTTTAGGGTTTAGGGTTTAGGGTTTAGGGTTTAGGGTTTAGGGTTTAGGGTTTAGGGTTTAGGGTTTAGGGTTTAGGGTTTAGGGTTTAGGGTTTAGGGTTTAGGGTTTAGGGTTTAGGGTTTAGGGTTTAGGGTTTAGGGTTTAGGGTTTAGGGTTTAGGGTTTAGGGTTTAGGGTTTAGGGTTTAGGGTTTAGGGTTTAGGGTTTAGGGTTTAGGGTTTAGGGTTTAGGGTTTAGGGTTTAGGGTTTAGGGTTTAGGGTTTAGGGTTTAGGGTTTAGGGTTTAGGGTTTAGGGTTTAGGGTTTAGGGTTTAGGGTTTAGGGTTTAGGGTTTAGGGTTTAGGGTTTAGGGTTTAGGGTTTAGGGTTTAGGGTTTAGGGTTTAGGGTTTAGGGTTTAGGGTTTAGGGTTTAGGGTTTAGGGTTTAGGGTTTAGGGTTTAGGGTTTAGGGTTTAGGGTTTAGGGTTTAGGGTTTAGGGTTTAGGGTTTAGGGTTTAGGGTTTAGGGTTTAGGGTTTAGGGTTTAGGGTTTAGGGTTTAGGGTTTAGGGTTTAGGGTTTAGGGTTTAGGGTTTAGGGTTTAGGGTTTAGGGTTTAGGGTTTAGGGTTTAGGGTTTAGGGTTTAGGGTTTAGGGTTTAGGGTTTAGGGTTTAGGGTTTAGGGTTTAGGGTTTAGGGTTTAGGGTTTAGGGTTTAGGGTTTAGGGTTTAGGGTTTAGGGTTTAGGGTTTAGGGTTTAGGGTTTAGGGTTTAGGGTTTAGGGTTTAGGGTTTAGGGTTTAGGGTTTAGG
The DNA here is from genome assembly GCA_945999865.1 of Vitis cinerea var. helleri x Vitis rupestris. Lineage (NCBI taxonomy): Eukaryota > Viridiplantae > Streptophyta > Magnoliopsida > Vitales > Vitaceae > Vitis > Vitis cinerea var. helleri x Vitis rupestris. The sequence continues at coordinate 5,398 of OX253919.1, read as the reverse complement.
GTTTAGGGTTTAGGGTTTAGGGTTTAGGGTTTAGGGTTTAGGGTTTAGGGTTTAGGGTTTAGGGTTTAGGGTTTAGGGTTTAGGGTTTAGGGTTTAGGGTTTAGGGTTTAGGGTTTAGGGTTTAGGGTTTAGGGTTTAGGGTTTAGGGTTTAGGGTTTAGGGTTTAGGGTTTAGGGTTTAGGGTTTAGGGTTTAGGGTTTAGGGTTTAGGGTTTAGGGTTTAGGGTTTAGGGTTTAGGGTTTAGGGTTTAGGGTTTAGGGTTTAGGGTTTAGGGTTTAGGGTTTAGGGTTTAGGGTTTAGGGTTTAGGGTTTAGGGTTTAGGGTTTAGGGTTTAGGGTTTAGGGTTTAGGGTTTAGGGTTTAGGGTTTAGGGTTTAGGGTTTAGGGTTTAGGGTTTAGGGTTTAGGGTTTAGGGTTTAGGGTTTAGGGTTTAGGGTTTAGGGTTTAGGGTTTAGGGTTTAGGGTTTAGGGTTTAGGGTTTAGGGTTTAGGGTTTAGGGTTTAGGGTTTAGGGTTTAGGGTTTAGGGTTTAGGGTTTAGGGTTTAGGGTTTAGGGTTTAGGGTTTAGGGTTTAGGGTTTAGGGTTTAGGGTTTAGGGTTTAGGGTTTAGGGTTTAGGGTTTAGGGTTTAGGGTTTAGGGTTTAGGGTTTAGGGTTTAGGGTTTAGGGTTTAGGGTTTAGGGTTTAGGGTTTAGGGTTTAGGGTTTAGGGTTTAGGGTTTAGGGTTTAGGGTTTAGGGTTTAGGGTTTAGGGTTTAGGGTTTAGGGTTTAGGGTTTAGGGTTTAGGGTTTAGGGTTTAGGGTTTAGGGTTTAGGGTTTAGGGTTTAGGGTTTAGGGTTTAGGGTTTAGGGTTTAGGGTTTAGGGTTTAGGGTTTAGGGTTTAGGGTTTAGGGTTTAGGGTTTAGGGTTTAGGGTTTAGGGTTTAGGGTTTAGGGTTTAGGGTTTAGGGTTTAGGGTTTAGGGTTTAGGGTTTAGGGTTTAGGGTTTAGGGTTTAGGGTTTAGGGTTTAGGGTTTAGGGTTTAGGGTTTAGGGTTTAGGGTTTAGGGTTTAGGGTTTAGGGTTTAGGGTTTAGGGTTTAGGGTTTAGGGTTTAGGGTTTAGGGTTTAGGGTTTAGGGTTTAGGGTTTAGGGTTTAGGGTTTAGGGTTTAGGGTTTAGGGTTTAGGGTTTAGGGTTTAGGGTTTAGGGTTTAGGGTTTAGGGTTTAGGGTTTAGGGTTTAGGGTTTAGGGTTTAGGGTTTAGGGTTTAGGGTTTAGGGTTTAGGGTTTAGGGTTTAGGGTTTAGGGTTTAGGGTTTAGGGTTTAGGGTTTAGGGTTTAGGGTTTAGGGTTTAGGGTTTAGGGTTTAGGGTTTAGGGTTTAGGGTTTAGGGTTTAGGGTTTAGGGTTTAGGGTTTAGGGTTTAGGGTTTAGGGTTTAGGGTTTAGGGTTTAGGGTTTAGGGTTTAGGGTTTAGGGTTTAGGGTTTAGGGTTTAGGGTTTAGGGTTTAGGGTTTAGGGTTTAGGGTTTAGGGTTTAGGGTTTAGGGTTTAGGGTTTAGGGTTTAGGGTTTAGGGTTTAGGGTTTAGGGTTTAGGGTTTAGGGTTTAGGGTTTAGGGTTTAGGGTTTAGGGTTTAGGGTTTAGGGTTTAGGGTTTAGGGTTTAGGGTTTAGGGTTTAGGGTTTAGGGTTTAGGGTTTAGGGTTTAGGGTTTAGGGTTTAGGGTTTAGGGTTTAGGGTTTAGGGTTTAGGGTTTAGGGTTTAGGGTTTAGGGTTTAGGGTTTAGGGTTTAGGGTTTAGGGTTTAGGGTTTAGGGTTTAGGGTTTAGGGTTTAGGGTTTAGGGTTTAGGGTTTAGGGTTTAGGGTTTAGGGTTTAGGGTTTAGGGTTTAGGGTTTAGGGTTTAGGGTTTAGGGTTTAGGGTTTAGGGTTTAGGGTTTAGGGTTTAGGGTTTAGGGTTTAGGGTTTAGGGTTTAGGGTTTAGGGTTTAGGGTTTAGGGTTTAGGGTTTAGGGTTTAGGGTTTAGGGTTTAGGGTTTAGGGTTTAGGGTTTAGGGTTTAGGGTTTAGGGTTTAGGGTTTAGGGTTTAGGGTTTAGGGTTTAGGGTTTAGGGTTTAGGGTTTAGGGTTTAGGGTTTAGGGTTTAGGGTTTAGGGTTTAGGGTTTAGGGTTTAGGGTTTAGGGTTTAGGGTTTAGGGTTTAGGGTTTAGGGTTTAGGGTTTAGGGTTTAGGGTTTAGGGTTTAGGGTTTAGGGTTTAGGGTTTAGGGTTTAGGGTTTAGGGTTTAGGGTTTAGGGTTTAGGGTTTAGGGTTTAGGGTTTAGGGTTTAGGGTTTAGGGTTTAGGGTTTAGGGTTTAGGGTTTAGGGTTTAGGGTTTAGGGTTTAGGGTTTAGGGTTTAGGGTTTAGGGTTTAGGGTTTAGGGTTTAGGGTTTAGGGTTTAGGGTTTAGGGTTTAGGGTTTAGGGTTTAGGGTTTAGGGTTTAGGGTTTAGGGTTTAGGGTTTAGGGTTTAGGGTTTAGGGTTTAGGGTTTAGGGTTTAGGGTTTAGGGTTTAGGGTTTAGGGTTTAGGGTTTAGGGTTTAGGGTTTAGGGTTTAGGGTTTAGGGTTTAGGGTTTAGGGTTTAGGGTTTAGGGTTTAGGGTTTAGGGTTTAGGGTTTAGGGTTAGGGTTTAGGGTTTAGGGTTTAGGGTTTAGGGTTTAGGGTTTAGGGTTTAGGGTTTAGGGTTTAGGGTTTAGGGTTTAGGGTTTAGGGTTTAGGGTTTAGGGTTTAGGGTTTAGGGTTTAGGGTTTAGGGTTTAGGGTTTAGGGTTTAGGGTTTAGGGTTTAGGGTTTAGGGTTTAGGGTTTAGGGTTTAGGGTTTAGGGTTTAGGGTTTAGGGTTTAGGGTTTAGGGTTTAGGGTTTAGGGTTTAGGGTTTAGGGTTTAGGGTTTAGGGTTTAGGGTTTAGGGTTTAGGGTTTAGGGTTTAGGGTTTAGGGTTTAGGGTTTAGGGTTTAGGGTTTAGGGTTTAGGGTTTAGGGTTTAGGGTTTAGGGTTTAGGGTTTAGGGTTTAGGGTTTAGGGTTTAGGGTTTAGGGTTTAGGGTTTAGGGTTTAGGGTTTAGGGTTTAGGGTTTAGGGTTTAGGGTTTAGGGTTTAGGGTTTAGGGTTTAGGGTTTAGGGTTTAGGGTTTAGGGTTTAGGGTTTAGGGTTTAGGGTTTAGGGTTTAGGGTTTAGGGTTTAGGGTTTAGGGTTTAGGGTTTAGGGTTTAGGGTTTAGGGTTTAGGGTTTAGGGTTTAGGGTTTAGGGTTTAGGGTTTAGGGTTTAGGGTTTAGGGTTTAGGGTTTAGGGTTTAGGGTTTAGGGTTTAGGGTTTAGGGTTTAGGGTTTAGGGTTTAGGGTTTAGGGTTTAGGGTTTAGGGTTTAGGGTTTAGGGTTTAGGGTTTAGGGTTTAGGGTTTAGGGTTTAGGGTTTAGGGTTTAGGGTTTAGGGTTTAGGGTTTAGGGTTTAGGGTTTAGGGTTTAGGGTTTAGGGTTTAGGGTTTAGGGTTTAGGGTTTAGGGTTTAGGGTTTAGGGTTTAGGGTTTAGGGTTTAGGGTTTAGGGTTTAGGGTTTAGGGTTTAGGGTTTAGGGTTTAGGGTTTAGGGTTTAGGGTTTAGGGTTTAGGGTTTAGGGTTTAGGGTTTAGGGTTTAGGGTTTAGGGTTTAGGGTTTAGGGTTTAGGGTTTAGGGTTTAGGGTTTAGGGTTTAGGGTTTAGGGTTTAGGGTTTAGGGTTTAGGGTTTAGGGTTTAGGGTTTAGGGTTTAGGGTTTAGGGTTTAGGGTTTAGGGTTTAGGGTTTAGGGTTTAGGGTTTAGGGTTTAGGGTTTAGGGTTTAGGGTTTAGGGTTTAGGGTTTAGGGTTTAGGGTTTAGGGTTTAGGGTTTAGGGTTTAGGGTTTAGGGTTTAGGGTTTAGGGTTTAGGGTTTAGGGTTTAGGGTTTAGGGTTTAGGGTTTAGGGTTTAGGGTTTAGGGTTTAGGGTTTAGGGTTTAGGGTTTAGGGTTTAGGGTTTAGGGTTTAGGGTTTAGGGTTTAGGGTTTAGGGTTTAGGGTTTAGGGTTTAGGGTTTAGGGTTTAGGGTTTAGGGTTTAGGGTTTAGGGTTTAGGGTTTAGGGTTTAGGGTTTAGGGTTTAGGGTTTAGGGTTTAGGGTTTAGGGTTTAGGGTTTAGGGTTTAGGGTTTAGGGTTTAGGGTTTAGGGTTTAGGGTTTAGGGTTTAGGGTTTAGGGTTTAGGGTTTAGGGTTTAGGGTTTAGGGTTTAGGGTTTAGGGTTTAGGGTTTAGGGTTTAGGGTTTAGGGTTTAGGGTTTAGGGTTTAGGGTTTAGGGTTTAGGGTTTAGGGTTTAGGGTTTAGGGTTTAGGGTTTAGGGTTTAGGGTTTAGGGTTTAGGGTTTAGGGTTTAGGGTTTAGGGTTTAGGGTTTAGGGTTTAGGGTTTAGGGTTTAGGGTTTAGGGTTTAGGGTTTAGGGTTTAGGGTTTAGGGTTTAGGGTTTAGGGTTTAGGGTTTAGGGTTTAGGGTTTAGGGTTTAGGGTTTAGGGTTTAGGGTTTAGGGTTTAGGGTTTAGGGTTTAGGGTTTAGGGTTTAGGGTTTAGGGTTTAGGGTTTAGGGTTTAGGGTTTAGGGTTTAGGGTTTAGGGTTTAGGGTTTAGGGTTTAGGGTTTAGGGTTTAGGGTTTAGGGTTTAGGGTTTAGGGTTTAGGGTTTAGGGTTTAGGGTTTAGGGTTTAGGGTTTAGGGTTTAGGGTTTAGGGTTTAGGGTTTAGGGTTTAGGGTTTAGGGTTTAGGGTTTAGGGTTTAGGGTTTAGGGTTTAGGGTTTAGGGTTTAGGGTTTAGGGTTTAGGGTTTAGGGTTTAGGGTTTAGGGTTTAGGGTTTAGGGTTTAGGGTTTAGGGTTTAGGGTTTAGGGTTTAGGGTTTAGGGTTTAGGGTTTAGGGTTTAGGGTTTAGGGTTTAGGGTTTAGGGTTTAGGGTTTAGGGTTTAGGGTTTAGGGTTTAGGGTTTAGGGTTTAGGGTTTAGGGTTTAGGGTTTAGGGTTTAGGGTTTAGGGTTTAGGGTTTAGGGTTTAGGGTTTAGGGTTTAGGGTTTAGGGTTTAGGGTTTAGGGTTTAGGGTTTAGGGTTTAGGGTTTAGGGTTTAGGGTTTAGGGTTTAGGGTTTAGGGTTTAGGGTTTAGGGTTTAGGGTTTAGGGTTTAGGGTTTAGGGTTTAGGGTTTAGGGTTTAGGGTTTAGGGTTTAGGGTTTAGGGTTTAGGGTTTAGGGTTTAGGGTTTAGGGTTTAGGGTTTAGGGTTTAGGGTTTAGGGTTTAGGGTTTAGGGTTTAGGGTTTAGGGTTTAGGGTTTAGGGTTTAGGGTTTAGGGTTTAGGGTTTAGGGTTTAGGGTTTAGGGTTTAGGGTTTAGGGTTTAGGGTTTAGGGTTTAGGGTTTAGGGTTTAGGGT